>JARHVA010005914.1:515000-535000 GCA_037957365.1 Torreya grandis | reverse complement strand
AAAAAGGATCAAGCACCATGGACTAATTAGTTCTCCATACATACTAAAACCAATATCTCTTACCTAATCACCATGGATTAACCACCAAATATTATAGAAGTTGAAGGAGGATAGATTTGTGTTGACTATTATTAATTCCTTTGTGAATGTAGAATACTTAAACTGACTATTGTGTGCTTAAAAATTGATCTCAAAGTGAGAATCTAACTTGTTATAATGCCATTCCATTAATGCAATATAATAGGTATGCAATATTGGAGTTAAGATTCTTTCTTGTAAAATTATATGGAGATCATTCCATGTTGTGTCTCATCTCACTAGCTGAATGTGTGCAATAGTTTGAGTGTGACTATCTTTAAGAAATAGAGAACCAATTCTTTGATCTATGTCCATTTCATAGTTCTCCCTTGGAGCCTTAGGTAGTGGTTGGTGTAGTAATGTTTCTCTTAAAGGGATGCTCTCATGAATATTGATAGATGTAATGATTGAAAAATTCCCATGAGACTAGTCTAATGGTATCCTCTATTGTAGGTTTTAGTTGACATGTATAGGTAATGTAATGTTGATATGAAAAGGAAGAATCGTGTTGATGGTGATAGAAAAAATTGCTATGATATTGTTGATTGTGTTGGTAGTAATGATGGATAAGGATTATTCTCTTTATATAACATTATTATTTTTGTCTACATTTGTGTCTACTATTAAAATGATGGTTGGCACTAAAGAGGATATTGAATTTGTTTTTAAATTCAAGAGAAATCAAATATTAAATTTTGATAGTATCTTTTTCTGAAGCCAAACTACAGCTAAGGAGAGCTTGTTGAATTGTCTTCACACCACATCTCTTTGTAACTGCTCTTTTGGAAATGTTTAATTTTGTATTAAGATATTTTTGGTATAGTGGAATTTTAGGTGGTGATCTAAAATAATATGTTAAGTCTATTGGTGGATTGGGTAGTGTCTTTGTGTATATGGGATGTTGGTCAAAGGTAGGCGCTTAGTTGTAAATAGTGGTTTGATGGATAATGGATAAAGGTTCCCCATTTTGAATAGGATGAAAGATAATATTCTTTGGTGATGAAGGGAGCTCTTGACATGCTTGTAAGGTTGGATTATCAAGTATGAAAAGATGCATATTATGCTGAATATATTTTGCATCTGCCATCTCCTATCTTGCTAGATAAGAGAGGTGGTCATTGTGATCTATGGATTGATAGATATGCCTAATATACTCAGCATCTAACATTTCCTAACATATATGAGCCTCATATTCAATAGATGAATAATGACTTGGTTGAAATGTGGGTGTACTAATGGCATAAGGGTCCTGTGATGAAGTGTTTTGATTTCCATTTGTGGCAAATGGAATAGAAAAAGTGGCTTGACTTTGGGAAAAGTGATTGGTTGGATTTACATAAAATTGGGGATTTGAACCTTGGGGTAAAGTGGATGTGAAACCAAATGGTTTATTGTGACTATTGCAGAAAGATTGGTTTTGATGGATGTTGGAAGGTGAATTTGAATAAAATGTATTTGGGATTGCTTGATTTGGAATTTGATTAGTGGAAGCATTTCGATATATGTGGGTATTATAAAATGGTGATGAAGGTGGACTATAAGATCGGTTCATGGAAACACCAAGGTTTGAGCCATACAGATTTATATGCATGATTTGATTTTGGTTAGGTGATGTTTGGTAAAGAGATGACATAGGACTATTCAAAAAAATTTGGCCACTATAATCAAGGGAATAGTTTAATCCTATCTTGGCATGAAAATTATATCCCAAGGGAAAATGTGAATAGGAGGTGGTTTGTTGATGAGTGTTAACTGAAGAATTTAGAGAGTTCAAATATCCATCTATGTTGTAGCTCAATTGGTTAAAATTAGCTTTTGAATGCATATTCAGACTCAGGTTTTGGTTGGCTTGATAACATACTTGATTCAAAGGCAAACTTGAATCAAAGTTAGGCGAATTAAACTTTAGATCATAAAATGAGCTATTGAAATTTTGATTTGGAAAGGAATTGGGATTGTTAGTATTCCAAGAAGCCATGATTCTTTTTACAATGGAAAAAAACTATTGAAAAAGATTTTCAAAAAAAGATTTAAGACATACACCAAAGAGAATAAAAATAGATAATTTACACAAGAAAGGATAGAAATTAGGCAAAAAGGGTTTTAAACAACTGTTGGGCTTTCCATTGTCACTTACTCATCCATGTTCTTAGTTGTAGCCTAATATTTCAAGGCACTAACCATGGAGGATCCTACCATGCCCATGGCCCACTGAGTCTAGTTTTGAGGGTGTGGAGAAAGTAACTTCTTGGTGCTAACAACTAATCAATGCACTAAAGTCAATTGACAAAGAGGAAATCCTAGAATCAAGGTATACACAAGCTCATCTATGGGGAAATAAAATCATGGAAGAGATTGATATGTGAATGCACATTATTGGGTTTTGTCCCAAGGTGCCCAACACAGTCGTAGGGATCTTAATGTGTTAACAATCAACAATACTAGATCTCGATTCAACTATTGAAACCTTGGGTATTGGATCATGAAATCCCCTCATGTCATGGTGTGTTTAAAACACATAATCACTTAGGCAATCAAAACATTTGGGTCTTGATTTATATACCCCACCAGAAAATAGGGTTTGGCCTATTATGTGGTGGTGAGATCCATGATCAATAGAGCCCCTAATAAAAGAAAAATAAAGAGTTAATACTTGTTTTTGATTTATAGGTATCATCAGTAACATGACGTCAAGGAAAGAGTATATGCAAGATCAACTAGGGTAACAAATAAGTTATAAGATTACTTTTGATTTCTAGGTATCATCACCAGCATGACACCAAGGAAAGAGCATACACAACCTTTACAACTAAACAAGAAGACAAAAAAAATAAATAGATTTTCTCCATAGAAAATAAAGTGTGATTTATTTACTAGGAATGCAAAAGACTGAAAATAAAAGATGTTAGTGAAAACAAATGAAGAAAAATTGATTTAACTCTTTGAAATTTTACAATTATTTTTGGCTAACATTTTGCAAACAAGGTATTAGTTTGTTTTGATTGGATTGAAAAAATAAGATAACCTACAAAAAGGAACAAAAAACCATGAAAAAGACACAAAAAAAGCCTCTGTGATGAAATCACTGTTACATAGTCAAGTCAGAAAAGTGAAATTGCAAAATAATCATGCAAGAAAAAGACAAAAAATAGAAAAAACTTACAAAAACAATATCATTGTTATACCAAATGAAATCACTGCACATAAGCATGAAATCGCTACAAAAAATGACAAAATCGTTATAGAAAATAATAAAATCACTTCTAAAAAACATAAAATCATTGTTGAAAATGACAAAATCGTTATAGGGAAAGGTGAAATCACTGTAAAGCAAGACAATATCACTATTGGCTAACAAAATCATTATTCTGATATGAAATCATTGTTCACCTAGAAAAGATAGGAAATAGCACAAAAATGCAGAAAAGATGACAAAAACATTGTTAAGTCCAACAAAATTGCTGAAATATGCTCTAAAATAACTATAACGTAGGAAAAATGTACAACCAAACACAAAATCCAAGACAACCTATAGTCCATACCATCTCAAAAACAAATGGGATTAAATGCAAAAGACAAAAGAAAAGAAAACAAAAAAGATTAAAAGACATGGGTAAGTCCCATCGGGCGTCCCAAAAATGTATGAATTAAAAAGAGCAAAGACAAAGAACAAATCTATTCTAAGCTAAATTATACCAGAGTTAGAGCAACAAATGTAAGAAACAAAAATCAAAACCCTCATAGATTAGATGCAAGAATATTCTATGGTGATTCAAATCTGATTTACTCTATTAAAATGTGGTTCTCAATTCTCCAATGCAAAGGTAAAATGGGTAGTGTTTGGATGCAAAAATGAATGACTTTGATTTGCTTTGATTCTACTTGTGATCTCTTAGGATTGTGATTGATTGCAATATTTGTGACTATGATTCTCTATATCCTTTTTTTATGAGAATTTTTAAGCTTATTTATAGAATCTTGGATTATGATCCAATGGTGGAGAAACATTTGGACATTTTCAAGGTTCTAAATAATCAACAGTTGAGGATGAGTCCTCATCCATGAGGATAAGAACTATTTCAACTAGGTGGAGCAAAAAGAGGGATTGTTAACAGACTTAGTCAAAATGTAGTGACAATTCAGTGGAGGAGTCATAGGAAGTGAAAATTTTCATGGATTTGGTTGGGATGAGGGGGAGAAAAGTGGGAATGTTTGAATTGGTAAATAAGGAATTAAATAATTAAAATAAAGAATAAATGTTGCACAATTGACTTTTCCAAAAATATTTGAATCAATTAATCAATTGATTTGAGGAAGAAATGTTAATTATTAATTAAGAAGAATGATTAATAAATTTTAGGAAGAATGATTTAAATAAAATAAGTTGCATTTTGAAACTAAATAAAATTTAGGTGTCTATAGTGAGCACCTTAGAATAAATCTAGAATTTTCTACCCAAAGTCAAAGGCTTAGTGATCCAAAAGGAGATTTTATTCTCAACTCTTTGAACCACATAAGACCACAATTCTATAGGAGATGCTCTGAAAGCAAATGGAATGCCTAAGAATTTAAATTAGACCCTAAGAAGTATCCATTTCCACTTAAATCCCTCCATATAAGGAGGTTTGGGTGACAAGGATTGGCAATAACACTGAGTCTTGTGCCATTGAATAGATGACCCAAATTCAAGACAAAAGATATCAAAACATTCCATGGCATGTTTGACAAACTCTTCATCCTTCTATAGAGTGAGTAAGGAATCATCAAGAAAGTACCCATTAATTATATAGTGATATAAATTAGGAAGAGAGATCCTTGACCAAACCCTTGGAAGTATAACTAGCCAATAGATAACTAAATCCTTCTGCAACCAAAACATAAAGTGAGGGAACAAGGGAGTGACCCTATCTGATGGATCTATGGAATTCAAAGTGTTGATATTAGGAGCCACTGATGGTAATAAATGCCCCAACATCTTGGAACAACATATCGATGGTGTGAACAAACTTGGGACTAAACTCTAGATCTTGAAGCACAACTATGATAAAAGGCCATTCAATCCAATCATAGGCTTTCTCAAAATCAATCTTGATGAACAACACCTTATAGTTAGATATTCTAGCCCATTTCATACCTTATTATAAAACAATAACATTATCTAGAATATATCTATGCTAAATGAAGCCATTTTCCTCACTTCACACAATTAAGGGAAGCAAGTGTTTGATTCTAAGAGCTAATGCTTTAGCGATAATTTTATAAGAAACATTGAGCAAAATGATGGGTCTCTAGTTGGTAATTATCTTAGAGTCCCCTCCCTTGGGAATGAATTTGATGTTGCCCCGATTGATGAGATGAACTAAATAGTTGGTCAGAACAACTTCAAAATAGACTCTTTGAAGATCATGCCCAACTGTATCCCAAAGGGTTTGATAAAATTCATAGGGAAATCCATCAAAACTTGGAGCTTTATTAGAGGCCATCTGCATAATAGCTTCCTTAAGGTCATTGATACTAAGAGGTCTATCATAAGAAACCCTTTTCAATTTCAAGAGCTTATAAGGGACCATAACAAGGCATTGAGAGAGGGCAACTTAGCAAGTAAGAGATGAAGGTTACACCACAAAGACACCATGGTAGTGATGCACAAAGGCTTGGAATATACTAGATAATTTGGTAAGCCTATCTAAAGCACTTGTAATGGATTTAATTTTGTTTACAGCTTGTCTTGGTCAAAGGAGAGCAAAAAATTCCATAGTCACTATGTCTCATACCTTTTAACAAATGCATCTATGCTCAGAGTTGAGATCCTTTGGCCTTATAAGACTCAACAACCTAGATTTTATGTCTCCACAAGGTAGATTGAGTCTATAAATGAGGGTTTAAAGTTGCATCTTCTAATTCCTATGAAACCCTAAGGTATTCATGGTTTGTATCATTCTAAATGCATGGTCTAAAAAGAGCTACTTGTTTGACATAGATACAGAGGAAAGAAGTGGTACATACTATAGCATCAGACCACCAATCAATCTACCTAGTGTCCCCTATGGGTTTAGGAGCCATGTTCAAAATCTTGATGATATGCTCAATAATTTTCTCATGCTTGAGATGGGTAGTATTGAGGTAAAATTGAGAATCCTTGGGTTTAACCTAAGGAGAGATCCATTCTATGTAGAATCAAATGGGATGATGATCAAATAAGAAAAAAATTATAATCACATATACAGGTTGACCATGAATAGGTGAAAATGAAAAATGATCTTTATCAGTATGTAGGGTATGGTCAAGAAATTTGAGGATTAGATCTTCTCCTTGACATAAATTTGACCATGTGAACCACAAAGAATTTGAATCTCTCCTTATATAATGGTTTGGGTAAAAAACCTCACATTTACTTTGCATGTAGAACCAAGATTCCCATTATCTTGCACACCATTTCAAGGGAAGATGACCTTCTTTGTCTTTTATAGATTCAATCATGCTAAAGTCACCACAAAGAATCTAATGCGTATATGGAAGGGAATCAACTAACCATATATACATCAAGGTATGTTCCACAACATCATTATAGGTGTATAAGTTAAAAATTCCAATGATGTAATTACCAAAGTTAAAAAGAGTCCAAACCACCTAGTGGGTGGGATTAAAACCCTAGGAAATGATATTTTGAGATTGGTCAGGTGCCAGAAGGGGAACAACTCCCCCATGACCAGACTTGTGATAGGTGCCCTGATAAAGGGCCCCATCCTAGATAGTGTAAGTTGCAAATTAAAACATAAATCCATAAATTTTGACTTCTTGCATGCATAAAACTTTCATTTGAGTAAAATGATGACAATTGTTCCTAACCATATACTTACGAGTCAGATCAGTGAGTACTCTAACATTCCAAGAATAAACTATCATTAGGAATCATCCAAATTCATATCATTTCACTCAGTGAGATCTAAGAGGGTTGTAAACCAATTAAAATTTAAGATTGAAAGGGAAAAGTCTCCAAGATTTAAAGGTTGCCTTTTTTTTGGCATATAATCCTAATTTGTAAAGGGAGAGGGACTATGTGAGTGACACATAATAGCCTTACAGTTGAGGGTTACAAGCCCCTGATCTGAATCCAAATCAATCACCCCGAAGGAGGTTGTGATAAAGGAGCCATAAGAGTGGGAGATGGGGAAGATAAAAACTAGGAAATTTCTTGTGGGGACTAGGAGATGGGAGGTAGGGGTTTAACTTATGAAAATGTGGGGGATTTATTAGTAGGGGATGAGGTTCTTGGCCCCCATATGGGTTGGTATACAACTGGTTGGGGTCTAACATTCCACAGGCAACATTATTTTTCCTATTAAAAACCATTATCCACCCATCATAAGGTTGGGGTTTTGACTCAGACCCACTTTTGTATTGAGTGACCGAAGTAGTGGGGACCATTAGAGGACATTTTGTAATCATGTGGCCTGAAGCTTGGCATTAGAAATAAGTGTTTAGGTGGATAATATAGAGAATGCGTTGAGAAAATCAATTATTGCCCACTTGAATATTGATAAACTCTTTGAGATCCTTGGTGAGGTTTATTTTGACGTAGACCCTTCTCTAAGGCCAAGTTGCATAGAAATTTGGTTGTTCATGGTAGATAAAATGACCTAGAGGATTGATAAGTTGATCAATAAAATTCCATAATGGAAGAGGTAAGCCTGGAAATTTTACCCATACTAAGATTTTAAGTTTAACTTGTTCTGAGTCTTGAGAATCTTGGTTTCAATGGGAGAAAACAGCCAGAGTGCTATGAGTAAACCATGGGCCATGGATAACAATATATATTAAATATTTAGGGTTTATGAAACAAAACAAAAATAAACCCTTAGTGATGTTTTGGGATCCTTCCAGTTTCACCCCATGGCCTTGCCAATAGTTGTGAACCCATTGTTTCAAAAGTCTCTTAAGAGGAACATGGCCCACAAAGTAAGTAATTAGGGTAAATTTTTAAAAATAATGATAGGTTTTATTAAAATATTGTAAATTTAGAACCAAATATGGTAGAGGAGCATTATATTTAGAATTAATACCTTGTGGTAGACCTTTGAGACAAACTTCCAAGCTTGTTTTGGTACCATGGCTTCTTTGGTTCTTGCCAATGATACATGCATCAAACAATGCAAAAGGCAGGGGGGGGTGTCGGCCATTTAATATAAGGGGACCAACCACCCGAAGGGTGGATGGAAAGCTTGACTCAATACAATAAATGCATTATCACAATAGGAATAACTCCTGCTTAGATCAGATAGATTAGTAGTGTGAATGTTGTAGACACCCCATTCTGGCCATAATTGGCTTCCAATCAAATTTTAGATTGATTTCTACCAAATAGTGTAAATCAAGCCTTAAAATCACTAAACATCCCAATTTCATTTGCACATAATTCATTAATGCTCTGAATCATTTTGAGGTATCACTATTTGGGGTATTCTACCGTACACAACAATAACCTCTCACAAATTCATCTCTAGTCACCTTATGACCTAAAAATTGGTAGTTTGGCCTATGGATCTAAACGGGGCACTTGAACAATTCTAAAAAGAGTTAAAATGTTAATAAAAATGAATCATATAATTAAACTAGATTAAATGTTTAGTTAAATTATCCATTTTTAATTAATGAATATCTAAAAATGGAAACTTAAAAATTTAAAATATCAAGCCTTTTCATCATTGCCTTTATGAGTTGTCAAGCTCTCCCAAAATATCCAATTTGAGAGCCATGCCTATTAATTGAAAATAATAATTAAATATATATTTTTTAACTCAATTAGAGTTATCCTCAACTCACCTAGGGTTAGTTTGAACTCATTCCATGTTTAAATCAACCTTGACTGACCTTGGATGTGAGTTTACTTTGGTGGCTATAAATACAAGGCCCTACCTATTGATTAACAAGCTCTTTTGGTGTAAATTTATTATGCTCAAATAGATTAAAGAATACTTTCAATTAATGTTACCATGCCAAATTTATAAGCCAACTAGCCAAACCAAGGTGCCAAGGAAAGGTGGAGCAAAGGGAGCTCCACTGATAAAGATTTCTTGGTATACAAAGCTGAGCAAACCACTTCAACAATCCATTTTTGAAGCTATAAAGAAGGTAAAAAGATGATTTATTTTATTTTTTAGTTGTGTTTTCATTATATGTTTGTTACCTATGCTCTCCGTAGTGTCTAGGCTAGAGGTCTTAGTGTTTAGTGCATTTATTTTGAGTTTATTTGCTTAACTAATACTATACTAACCTCCCCTCTGTGGATTCCTTGTTCACATGATGTCACACCCAGTCGAACACACACCCCATAAAGTCCTCCCCATGGAATTTTAGGACTCCTTTCTAACAATTTTCATGTCAAAATCCTAACTTGATGGCCAAAAAAGTAGAAAGTGGAGGCTCATGAATATTCTACAAGAAATCACGTTTTTGCTCTATATAGTTGTGATTTTGCTCTCTGTAGTTGTGATATTGCACTGTGGATTCACGATATTACACTACAAAGTCTTGCTATTGCATTTACATTTTTACTTTGATAAGTAGTGGTTTTGATTTAATAAGTAGCAGTTTTGCTTTGATAAGTAGCAATTTTGCTTTGATAAGTGGTGATTTTGCATGATAAGTTACAGTATTGTCTTTAGAGTCATGATTTTGTCTTTAAATTTGTGACATTGCCTTAATAATTGAGTCATTGTAACCCCTAGTTGTACTTCTACATGCTCTGTTGTGATATTGCAACCCCTAGTTGTATTTTTGCATGCCTAGGTGTGTTTTTCATGCCGAAGTGCATTTTGCATGTCAGTTGTGTTTTTGCATGCCCAATTGCAATTTTGCATGCTCAATTGTGGTTTTGCATTACCTAGTTGCGGTTTTGTATGCTCAGTTGTGGTTTTGCATTCTTAGTCATGGTTCTGCATTCTCAATTGTGTTTTTACATTAATAGTTGTGATTTTGCTTTGATAGTTGCATTTTTTACATTCCAGTTTATGATTTTGCCTTCCCAATTACGTTATTATCTTAATAGTTGCATTTTTGCACTAAAGAGTTTTAATTTTTCACTAACATGTTGTTCTATAGGAAGTTGTAATTTTGTGCTAACTAGTTACGGTTTTGAAGGAAAAGCTATGGTATTGCTTTGTGTATCTGTGATTTTGCACTATGTGAAAAACATTTGAAACTTGAGAGATAAATTCCAAAAGTTATTTTCTCACTTAATTTTAGCTTATAAGCATAATGACCCCTAACATCTTTTTCAGGACCCAAAAACTAAGTCAAGACATTTTTGACACCCTAAGATTCAAACTCACATTTACATTTAGTGTTTTCTAGCTCATTTACTTGACTTTTTTTTATTATAAAAGTTGTCAAACAAAACCAAGGGGATAAAATTCATATCATATTTCACTTGGTGATCTAAAAATGAACTCACACTCTAGTTAAATGCTCATAAGAGTTTTTATTTTTGTGATTATTGTTGTTTGTTTCACAAGCCAAGTGTAGCGTGTATGCTCTCCCCCCATCCCCTTTAGGAAACTTGGGTGATAAAAAACACTTCACTTATTTCATTTTTATCTTTGTCCAAGCATAGAAGGAAAGTCTCTAAGTCCCTCCCCAAAATCCAAGTGATTTGGGTGATCCCAAAATGACCCTAAAGTCCTTCCACATTCTTTATTTTTATGCATTTTGGCTTGTGGGTGGGATTTTATTACCTACCCACGAGTTCTTTAGGGAAGTGTTGACCTTAGAATTCATCTCCCAACATCACTTAAACCCCAATCCATGGTAGGGTTATACAAATTGATGTCAATTTATTGGGATGCTTGCTTGAGTGGCTAAACAAGCTCCATTAGTAAGAGACTATCTCGAAACATATATTTAACTTGGACATTGCAATACACTGAGTAATTGATGGATGTAGTGGATTTGAAAAGGACAAGACCTTTTTCAAAAAAATTATTTAACATGGATTTAAATGACGTGTTGTGCCCTAGTGTTAACCACACATATGTGACCATTTAAAACATATGAAAACTGATAGTTTAGATAACCCCACTTGTGTAGATATACTATCAATGTAGGGTGAATAGTTTGAAGTTCCATGTCATCGTATGAAATCTTGAGAGAAGAGGGGGCCTAAAAAATCTACTTTTCATGCACATTTTAATTTTTTGATTAACATAATTTCCTCTTAAGATCAAGTATATAGATGGAATTTGATAGTATGAAGCCACCTTGTCAGTTTTTAGGATTACGATGATACATTTAGGTGTTTTTGTTGTTTTTAATTTTTATTTACATTATATTGAGTCAAAAAAATTTATTTGTTTAAAACCACATTAAAAAAATTTTATGTTTGAATTCACTCTTTTGTTTAAAGAGGTGTTATTCCATCTGTTTGACACCACATCATTGGTAAAAACTTTTGTGTGTGTGTGTCACTTATTTGAAAGGGGTGTCATTACGCTACCCATTTCATTCCTAGTATTTCACCTTAGAGTTTTGAAACAAATCATTTGTCATACCTTTAGAGATGATAGTGTTGTCACACTAATCACATAGTTTCAAAACTTTGTTGCGTTGTATCCAATTGAAATTTCAAACCAATGTGTGCCTTCTTAGTCTATGCCTAGTATCATTATGTCATCTGTTTTGGTCTATCTTGTTGTCCATTTAAGCAACAATCTTTATAAATTGATGTTGAAATTGGTATTGATAAGTTTAGATTCAAGCATTGATTGGTTTAATGCCTATGCCTTGTGTAATTTTGGCTTTGACATTTATCTCTCAAATTTGGGTTGTGCAACTTAGACTAATTCCTTGCTTGATTTAAAGATTATTTTTGTGCCTAGATTTGGGAAGTGGTCTGTCTTCTGTGCACCTAAAGTCCAATGTATTTTTTCAAATATCAAGTTTATGTTTGCATCCAAATGACTAGTTTGAGTCAAAGTGTTTCAAATTTGTTGGATTAATTATCTTGCCTTTTTAACCTAGTTTGTGCCAAGTCTAGATTTTGTGTCGTATTCCTAAAAGACCTATCAATTCCCATTTGTATTAGACCTAGTTTGTGCCAATTCTATCCTTTGTGTCATGTTTCCAAAGACCTAGAATTTTACCTTTTGTTTTATACCTAATCATTTGGAACCTAGATTTGTGCCTTGTTCCCAAAGGCCTAATAACCTTTTTCATTTTTAGACCTAGATTAAAGTTGTTTGAAACACTTTTACTAAGTTGGGCATTCAAATTTATCCATTCACTTGACCATTTATGCGAGACATTAGATATTAGACCTTGAAGACATTTGAGACCAAGATTATCATTGATCATTAACATAACCTTACATGTCATCTCACTTCTAGAAATTATTGAATCACATTTTTTTTTCTTTGTACTTAATCAAAGGTGTGGCCCCTTGAAATATTATGGAGTATCAACTCAAATTTTAGTATCCATAAAGGAGAGATCTATATTTACCAATTAATTCAGATTTAAATTTCATTCACTCTTTATTTTAAATATTATTACAATTGAAGTTTTTGGTAATTATTTTCTCCATTATATTTTTGGATGTGCATGCAGTATCCATAAAACATGTGCATGCAGTATCCATAAGACATAAATAGCTACCCAAAATATTTATATATTTAATGTAAAATTTATTATAAAAATACATTCTTTAAAATATTAACATTTTTTTCATAAAATATTTATAATATTAAAATATTTATTATATTTATTTCTCATTAAAAATTAAGATTATATAGATTTAATCATATGAATTAATTTTTTTAACTTTCAAACAATGTGACAATATTTATTTAAAAATATTATCATTCAAAAGACCAATATTCCTTCACAAACATAACTAAGTAGATCTTTCCGCTAACATCAACTAAAATAATTATGGGTGTATAATGTGTTGATTAATCATTCCCTCATGTCTTTGTTTTTTTATGTAGAATAAAAACATGCAGTCATGTGTGGAAAAAATAATTAAATGCATTTATGTTGGGGCCTTATGATTTTTTAGATACAACTATAAAAGTTCTTCTTTCATAAATAATTGTACTTATTGAGCCATTATTATATTATACAAATATCATATAATTAAGTTATCAATATTCTTACATTATAATATTATAACCTTTTAGAAGGTGCTTTCTCATTTTTAAAAATCTTCTAGAAACTTTGTTATTAAATGAATTAGATGTTATAATCATTTATTGATTACTTTATATTTTATTAGAAAATATAGTATTAGAATTTTATGAAGATGAATACTTTGAAATTAGATGTGAATCCTTTCATAAATAACACAACTCAGTGCATTATAATACATCATAAGTAACATGTTTAACATGTTATCCTTTTTAGTTATTACAATGTTATTTATTAAAAAAAATGGTTAGAAAATTGAAAATTAGACCTTTTGATATATGTTAAATCACTATTGGAGGTTTTAGGTTGCACTCTGGCTGAGCAAAGGATTGTTCAGGTTCTCTAACCAAACCTAGTCCAACATGGGATTGACCCTAGGCTATAGGTCACCTAATATTGGGTCAGACCTCTAGGAATTTTAACGAGGCCAGTTCCTCTGATGCATCATTTATCTTATTTACACTAAAACCTACTAATTATTAGGGTTAAAAGGGAGAGAGAGATAACTGAAAGGGAAATCTAAGATAAAGTTGGTGATGCACCTAAATGATTGTTCATCCACTCTTACTT
Organism: Torreya grandis; assembly: GCA_037957365.1. Lineage (NCBI taxonomy): Eukaryota > Viridiplantae > Streptophyta > Pinopsida > Cupressales > Taxaceae > Torreya > Torreya grandis. The sequence goes on along the minus strand of JARHVA010005914.1, from coordinate 521,173 downwards.
GAGATTTTAAAAACACTAATGAGACAAGAAAAAGACTAAATCTATGACTCTAAATGTCCTATTATGCATAAGTATTTCATATAGAGGTTCACCAAATGATCAAAACTAGAAGGAAGTGATGGAGAGGCCTAATTCAAGGCAGTAACTAGTCAATGTATCCACATCCTAGCTTCAATCAGATGACATCAAATGCTAAACATGACTTGCATAAGAAGATGAATGAGTATCTAGGTGAGATCAGTACTTGTCAAGGGAGAAGAAATCTTATACCACATATGCAAATCAATTGACATAAACACACTAGATAATCATAATGAAATCCAAAAATAGTCATCTATTTGTCTCAAGAGGTTATAAAGCTCAATCTTGGCAGAGTCTAGTCATGCCCAAGATAGAGATGAATGTTAAGGCTTAAAAACCTCTATATATAGTAGAAAGGGATGAGAGAGATGGGGGACATGTGTGGGAGAATAGATAAGGAGTCATTAATGATAAAAAAGGTGGTGGTAGTTCATTAATTCTTTTTTGTATGCATGCCTTCTTCCAATTAGGACTAATCCTTTTTAACAAACTAACCCACATTTAGCTCCAATAATCTTCAATATTTCACATTGGCGAAGAGATCCACTAGAAGACAAGGGTTTATTTTACATGATGAGTCATGATTAATCCTGTTGGAGAAAATATCTTTGAGATCTAAACAAAATCAATTCTCTAACTACTTCTCCAACCATCATCTCTCTTTATTTTGATCCTCTATGCCATCTCCACTTGTTTCATGCTATAAGGACAATATCCTCATACCCTTGGGCCTGACAAGGCCATCACCATGCCTACTGTTAGTATCTATTTTTTAGAGCTATGATCATATCAAAAGATGACACACTCTCATTAATCGCATATCTACCCCATTTCAATATTTGAGCATAGATATTTTCTATAGATAGAAAAGCAATCTCCTTTATTGGTTTTCCTATAGCTATTATATCGATGTAGACCTACAAATCACATAGCTTCTTTTTTGATCTCTATATTAGGTCTAAATAGACCTATCTTACCTCTAAACCCTGTGGAAGCTAAGAACTCATTATATGCATAGTCATAAAATAATACTACAACTTTGAAAAATGGGGTTGATGGGTTCTAAATCTTTGACTAGAGGTCCTAAGCTGCGATTTAATGGTGACAGAGCTTTATCAACAATGGAGCTTTACCATTAACAACATTGACTATATAACTATGTCCACTTAATGGTGTTTGATTAAACTCCAATAACAATATATTCCCATTAAAACATTGTTCTTGGTTTGACTTTGTTCACATGTTCAACCTCCACTTGAAATCCCTAGTTTTGAATTTTGTTTCTAGCCATTGATCTTGATCTAGGCCCTCTCATATTGTGCCAAGTGTTAGTTCTATATTTGCTTTGCAGGATCCTGCTAACTCTTTAGCCTCTTGTGCACCATAGATTTATTTATGTATGATTAAATGTGAGCTCTATATTTTATGAAAGTCTAACGTACTTATGATATTTGACATCTTATTTAGCTTTGAGATCCATTGACTTGTTGACTCATTTCTCATCGTTGATCTTATTAGTATGATTGAATGCATACCATTGGATCTTTATCAAGACACCCAATATCTTTCCACTTATTAGCTTCTCATTGATGCTATATTTTTGACTTGATGCTCATAATTGATCTCTTCGATATGATTAAATATGCATTATTAGATCTTAATACCCATTGATATCTGTCCTCTCCTATTCGTCATTAGATATTTGGTATGATTGAATGCTAACGATTGATATTTATTATTTGAAATCAAATGGCTACATCATGAAAATTTATTTTTAAATTTGCATGACTATCATTGACATCCTCATGCCTGTCACAATTTGAACCCCAGTGGTTAATTTTTGAGGCTTGAACTTGATGCTCACACGACTATCTTCATCTGCTTATTTTAATTTAAATACTTATATCTCAAGATAGAGGACTCATCGAGACATGAAATTTTAATAGGATGATCTTGGAATTAAGGGAATCATTTCCATGTGACTCTTTTGGCTTGAGATTATTTATAAGCAAACTTATTAAGTTCATAATCAAGTTGGCCCATCCAATTTTACATGACATCCTAATGATGGTCTGACTCTTCACAACTTGTGCAAGTCATCCTTTGATCCTTTAAATATTTGAAAATTTGATCAGTTGACCCATCTAGGTAGAAGCTTTTTATATGGGCTAAAATTAGCCAACATCTTTGGTGACTCATAGGGAAGCATGCCTTCTATGCTTGATAACCTAGGCCATTTGCTTTGTCTGATTCACTGGGCATGGAGTCTCCTCTATTTTAAACAATTTCATCTAAATATAAAATTAACTACCCCTCTTGGATAACTCCTCTTGAAAAAGATAAGAACCAAAAGAAACAAAACAAAACAAGGTGCCCAAGGCACTTATTAAAGAGAAACATAGAATAAAAGGGAAACTAATCTAAACAAAGCCAGGAATAGTAACCTAATGTGCTTAGGACAACTCTTAGAGGAAAAAAAATAATTAATTATGTCTAAGGGACCTAACTAAGACAAATCATGATTCACTTGGATCAAAAGGAAAATTCATAAACTCACCTAGTCCAAGAGATGGTATAAGTTACAAAATAGGATGTTTATTGAATATGACCTTTGATGATGAGGCACTCTTCTTGCCTATCAACTCTCTTAAAATCCCTTAGAGTGAGTCATCAATAACAAACTTATCACCAAAAAAGATAAATTGGTCTTGATCTTTAGGATCCTTTTCATACTACTTATCAACTACAATCTCAATAAGTGACACCTTATCTAAGCATTATCCTTGAGTCCTTTTGGCATTTTGAGTGACCTTGTTCTCCTTACTATCAAATACAAACTCATCAATATCTTCAAGGAAATTTTCTTCTTCCATCCAATCTTGGTCATTATCTTCCATGAAAAACCTCCTCCATTTCTTCTCAATTACTTGACTCTTAATCTATAAGCTTGAAGATATGGTAGCCTTTTCAAACTTACTTTCCTCTATGATAGAATGTATTAGGAATTTATAGACATCAAGATTTACTTCACCATGTATTAACATCCATAAAAAGGCTTCAACCTCAAATAGAGATCTTGAATGTCCTTGAGGAACCTAAACTTCTACCTTGGCCTCATCCTTTATGTTCATAGCTTCTTGGGCAGAAACTACATCAAACTCCTTCATGGCTATAGGCTCATGACCAACAGGAAGACATTCAACTTCATATTCTAATTTGTCAAATTCCTTGCATATGACATCAAACCTTTTCCATAAGCCATATTATTCATGAATGTCACCTTCAAGATCTATATCATCATGGATAGTAGGTAAGAGGTATTTATCAAGTATGTCCTCTTTCACATCAGATTATGTACTGATAGTTGTAGTAGGACCTTTAATGTGTTTCTCTTCATTAAAGAAGGCAGAGTTACACCTATGTTCACCAAGGGGAATCCCTATGTTGTTTTATTATTCATAGTCACTCATGACATCCTATTGAATAGTCATGGCCTGAGCTATTTCTTCCTTACTTTCTTCTCTCAAAATAGGTTCCTTCTCAAGAAAGGGTGGGGTAGAAGGTTGATGGATAGGCTCATGGGTCTGAAGTGAAGGATGAGATGTGATGTGGGGATGATTATTTGGGGATGGATTATGAGGTATGATTAATGGTTCATGGATGGGTATGGGGGGAACCTTCTTACAACTTGAAACCTTAGGAATGGTTGACTCTTGAAGAAAATTTTGTACGGAAAGCAAGTTGAGTTGGGTAATGGAAGGAGCACCTTATTTCACCAGAGCTTCATTTTCCTCATAACTTTCTTGAGGTTATTCAATAGTTGAAAAATGATATTCAACCTTCACAATTGAGGTCTCCCTATTGTTTTGATAACATATTTGGATTGACCTCCAGGATGGAAAAGCTAGAGCTTCTTCTTTAACCTTTTGATTTTGGTTCTCCTCCTTCCTTATCTTCAGCTCTAACTCTTTGATTTGCTTATCTATATTCTATTGGAATAGCTTATCTTTAAGGTGGCTTGTGGCTTCATGAAGATAAAGAACATAAGAGGGATAGTATGAGATACAAGAGGATTATTAAGGAGGGATGAGAGAGACTTTCATAGGTTTAGATTATTCTTTAATTGGGGCTCCCTAATCTAGATTTGTCTCACCTTGCCCACTCAATGACTTCACCACTTAATTCCATCTTGGAAAATCGAAGGAATTCTTAGGGGACTCATGAAGAAGATAAGTGGGATCTTGGATCTCAATACTAGGATATTCAATAACAATCTCCTTATTTCTTAGATAGCTCTCTTAGATTGAATTATAAAAAGGGAAGGTCTAGGGAACACATGAAGAACTTGGAATATTTGAAGGGTTACTTGGAATAGTCTCTTGGAGAAGAAAGGGTGGCATATATAAGGGTTGAGGTGGTGTATATGAAGACACATAAGGTTGATGAAGTTGAACCTATTATTCTTTAAGGATTTTTAGCTTATCCTCAATGTTTTGAATATAACCCATACATCCATCATCTCACCTATGAAACTTTTCCAATTTTCTCTCTTAAAAGGTGCCCATCCTTCTTTCACTAGCTGCAATGACTCCCTCACATGGTGAATTAGGTGAGTAGGGACATCTTGGCCATAATACCTTCATGAGTAAAACTCTAGTGCATGTTTCTCAAGGCTCACTAAGGTTTGTTTAAGTGCTGATATGGATTGGGTACCTACAAAATGCCCATGATTAAGTTGTTCAAATGAGTAGGATGGCTCATGATAGGGCTAGTAAGGGGAAATATTATGATGGATTGGATGATCATAGGGAGGATTAGGGTAGGACTCTTGCATTTATGACTAATATAAGCCCTCATATTGCTGGTGAGGATCATAAAAATATGTATATAGATCATTTTGAAACTTTTGATAAGGAGAAGAATGATAGAGAGATCCACCATAATTGTTCATATCAACCTTAGATGCAAAAAAATGATTAAAATCATCAATGAGACATAATTAGGCTGCTTACAACTAAGAACTTTGATTCAGAGTCACCATTAGTGCCATCTTGCTTACTTCTAAAAGATGATTAGAGGAAAGACACACCAACAATATTTCCACTCTTTTGGATCTTGTCCTATCGGGCATGCCACAACTATTGGAGGTTCTAGGTTGCACCCTAGTTGAGAAAAGGATTGTCCAGGTCCTCTACCCAAACCTAATCCAATATGAGACTGACCCTAGACTGTGGGTTACCTAATCTTGGGTCAGACCTCTAGGTTTTTTAATGAGGTTAACTCCTCTGATGCATGATTTAGCTTATTTACACTAAAACCTACTGATTTTTGGGGTGAAAAGGGAGAGAGAGATAAATGAAAGGGAAATCTAAGCTAAAGTTGGTGATGCACCTAAATGATTATTCATCCACTCTTACTTGAGCTTCTAAAAACACTAATGAGACAAGTAAAAGATTGAATCTATGCCTCCAAATGTATTTTTATGCATCAATATTTCATGCATAGGTTCACCAAATGATTGAAACCTGAGGGAAGTAATGGAGAGGTTTGATTCAAGGCACTAACTAGTCAATGTATCCACATGCTAGCTTCAATCGTACAACATCAAACACTAAACATGACCTATATAACAAGATGAACCAATAGTTAGGTGAGATTAGGACTTGTTAAGGGAGAAAGATTCTACCACATATTCAAATCAACTAACATGAAAAAACTAGATAAGTATAATGAAATCCAAAAATAGTCATTTATTTATCTCAAGAGGTTACAAAGCTCAATCTTAGCAGAGTCTAGTTATGCCCAAGAGAGGGATGAATTTTAAGGCTTAGAAGCCTCTATATATAGCAAAAAGGGATGAGAGATATGGGGTACATGCGTGGGATAATGGATAAGGAATCATTAATGATCAATAAACATGGTGGTAGTTCATTGATTTTTTTTTGTACACATGCCTTCTTCTAATCAGGACTAATCCTTTTCAACAAGTTAACACACATTTGGCTCCAATAATATTTAAGCTTTCTCATTGGCTGAGAGATACATTAGAAGACAAGGGTTTGTTTTACATAATGAGTCATGATTAAGCCTAT